>OX276436.1:11987500-11990000 GCA_946251915.1 Abrostola triplasia
TGCTGCTCCAACCTTGTCCTGTTCTTTGCTACCGTCTGTATAAATCTGCGTATTTGGGAGTTGATGGTGTTCCATATCTTCGGGCGGCATTTCGCCCAGTCCGACGTAGTCTATTTCCGGTTCCGTTGCCGGGTGTGGAGCTTCTTTCCAGCTGACACGATCCTCCACTACTCTAATTTCTTCATCAGATGCCAGATCTTCTCTCTTTTGGATATATAACTGTGACGCTTCGCGAATTCTAATATCTAGAGGAATGAGCCCAGTGAGTGTCAGTGCTGCATGTAGTGAGACAGTTCTGTATGCCTTGCAGATTTTTTGGGCGAATCCTCTCTGTATAACGTTTAACTGTTTTTGGATCATTAATTTGTCTGTTGCCGGTGCCCAAGCACTTGCAGCGTATAAAATCGTTGGTTCTATGACTGCCAAATATATGGTTCGAACAATGTCTGGGTTTAAGCCCCACTTGATTTTGGCAGTTCGTGAGACCATCTTATAAATATTTGCTGCCTTACGACAGATGTGGGCAATGTGATTATTAAAAGTTAGTTTATGGTCTATTATTAGGCCCAGCACTTTAATTTGGGTGACGTATTGTATTAAGCTCCCACCCATGCGGACGAGTGGGACGTCAAATTTTAGCTTTTTGGTGATGAGCATGGCTTGAGTTTTATGAGCCGCGAAGTTGAGCTTATTCTGGGTGCCCCACTCGAGCACATGGGTAAGAGCTTCATTCGCTACAGACTCTATTTGGCTAGATGTTTGGCCGGAGAAAACCAGCACTACGTCGTCTGCAAATGCCTGGCAGTAAATGCCTCTTTTATGCAGGTCGTGTAACAATGGATCCAGAAGGAGATTCCAAAAAGTTGGTCCGCCAATGGAACCCTGTACGCAACCCTTTGTGGATGTTCTACGAGCTGAAGCGCCTGCGTAGTTCAATACAACCGTCCTGTCTCTAAAGTAGCTGCTGACGACTTTTTGGAGGTTGACTGGACACCCTCTGCGGTCTAGTTGGCATTTGACCGCAGGCCACCATGCGTTGTCGAACGCCCCTTCAATATCCAACGATACAACTACTGTAAGTTGTTTATTTTTGAGGGTTGACCTTACGTGCTCCATCAGGTCATAAAGGGCATCCTCTGTGCATCTTTGCAGGACAAAGCCGTATTGTCTAGGGCTGGTTTCAGATCTTATGTGCCAGCTGATGCGTTTTATTAGCATTTTTTCAAGGACTTTACCTAGAACTGATAAGAGGCCTATCGGTCTGTATGACTTTGCCTGAGTGTAAGTTTCTCTTCCCGGTTTCCTGAGGACTACCACTGAGGCTTCTTTCCACTGAGTGGGAAAATAGCCAAGGGCCAGACATCTGTTTGTGAGTTCTAAAAATATCGGCAGTTCAGCGTATATGGCCGCACGACAGATGTCTGCCGTGAATCCGTCAGGTCCGGGAGCCTTTTTAGGATTAAAGCCGTTAATGGTCTTTTTCAGCTCCGCTTCAGTGAATGGCGGGTCTATTGTTGTATTTTGCGGGGAATTAGCGATTTCTTCTGCCTGTATTCTGATGTTTGCGTGAGTATTATCATCCGACGAAGGGTCGTCTTCCGGGAAAAAGGTTTTTGCCAGTAATTCTGCAGATTCTTCTGAATTTAATACCAAACCATCCTTTACCAGAAGCTGGTCTTGGTGTTTTGTACTGGCACTCTTGATCACCCTGTAGATACTATCCCATAGGCTTTCCCTGTCCTGCTTAGTGCAAAACTGTTTCCAGCTTTCAGTCTGTGCGTTGTTAACTGCTTCTTCATATGTTTTCTTTGTTTCCAGGTACTCGCCTACGACATAGTCTCTACGGGAGGGAGCTGCGTTCGGGATTCTTCGCCTCTTCGTGTTCATCACTTTCTTCAAGCGTTCCAGTTCATCGGTCCACCAAGGTAAGTATGTACAATTTTTATTATTTTTTATTTTAGGTATATTTACATTGCATGCTTCTTTTATACATTCAGTATATTTATATATTATATTTTCTAACTGTATACTATTTTCTATTAATTTTATTCTATTGCTTGTGATATTTTTATTTTCCAGGGTTGTTTTGAAAGTTTCTGTGAACCGACACCAGTTCGCCTTTCGCGTGTTATAAACACGAGTGGAAGTTACCTTGCTCATATCAATGGGTTTGTCGAGGTTGACACAGAAGGTGAGAGCGTTGTGGTCCGAACTAATGATTGATTTATTAACCTGCCAATCAATTGTTTTACCTAAAAGTCCTGTGGAGCACGTTGTTACATCCACGTGACTCGTCAAAGTTCGTCCACCACGAATGGTATCAAATGTCGGCTCTGATCCTTCATTTAAAATATGGAGATTGTGTTCATCGAGAAAGCCTCTGAGTGTTTCACCTCTGTCGTCATCCTCTACGCTTCCCCACCAGGTGCTCCAAGCGTTGACGTCGCCTCCAATAAGGATTTTGTCGGTTTTGGTTTGTAGTTTATCCAATACCAATGTA
>OX276436.1:11992500-12002500 GCA_946251915.1 Abrostola triplasia
TATCTATTGTCCCATTGGTATATAGATTGATTCCGAATTTCTTTTTTGATATGCGATATCGGACGCCTATCATAGCAGGCCGCTAGTTTTTTATTGTGCGCTGCTTCTTTTGCCAAGACGTCTGCACGTTCGTTGCCAGGAATTCCAACGTGCGCTTTTATCCAATATAGTTTTATTTTACATCCGGATTTTTCGAGTGTTGCGATATTTTTCTTTATATTGAAGGCCAACGGATGAAATGTGTTAACTTTTTTAATTAAATCCAATGAAGATCTGGAGTCGGATAGCACGGCCACCGTTTCGTGTTTTAGTCTGCGTGCTAGTTCTGTAGCTTGATAAATAGCATAAAGTTCAGCTTGGAAAACCGTGCAATACGACTCCAGTTTCATCTTTTTTGTATGTCTCTCGGATCCGTCGATCCAGCACGAGAATGCTGCTCCGACCTTGTCTTGTTCTTTACTACCATCTGTGTAGATTTGTGCTTTTGGAAGTTGGTGGTGTTCCATGTCTTCTGGCAGCATTTCGCCCAAACCGACGTAATCCATTTCAATTTCTTCAGCTGGGTGTGGCGCCTCTTTCCAGCACACGCGATCTTCCACTAGTCGAATGTCCTCTTCGGGTGTTAGATCGACTCTTTTTTCGATGTATAGTTGTGCCGCTTCATGTATCCTGATGTCAAGAGGTATTAGTCCGGCGAGCGCTAGTGCTGAGTTTAGAGAGACCGTCCTATATGCTTTGCTGATCTTTTGGGCAAATCCTCTTTGGATGTTATTTAGCCTCTTTTGAGTCATGATTTTATTTGCTGCCGGTGACCAGGCACTTGCAGCGTACAAGATTATGGGTTCAATAACCGCTAAGTAAATCGTTCTGACAATTTCAGGATTCAACCCCCATTCTAGTTTGGCTGTTCTCGATACCATTTTGTAAATGTTAGCAGCTTTGTGGCATATTTGTGACACGTGACTGTTGAACGTCAGTTTGTTATCGATGATAAGCCCCAACACCTTGATTTCGTTAACCATCTGGATGGCGACCCCGCCCATGCGCACGTATGGGACATCAAATTTTAGCTTATTTGTTATTACCATTGCCTGTGTTTTTTGTGCAGCAAATTTGAGCTTGTTTTTGATGCCCCACTCGAGCACACGCGCGAGGGCATCGTTTGCCTCTCTCTCGATTTGATTGGTGGTTTGTCCCGAGAAGACCAACACTACATCGTCCGCGAACGCCTGGCAAAAGACTCTATTCTCTTGTAGTTCGTCTAAAAGTGGATCCAGTAGTATGTTCCAGAATGTTGGACCCCCTATAGAGCCTTGCACGCACCCCTTAGTAGTTGGTCTTCTTGTTGTGGCTCCAGCATAGTTTAAGACTACTGTTCGATTTTGAAAATAGTCATTGACAACGCCCCTGAGGTTTGGTGGACATCCTCTGCGAGCCAGTTGACACTTTATGGCCGGCCACCAGGCGTTGTCAAATGCCCCTTCTATATCCAACGAGATGACTAATGTAATTTCTTTTTGTTTTAGGTTAGATCTGATGTGTTGTGTAAGGTCATAAAGGGCATCTTCGGTAGATTTTTGTCGAACAAAGCCATACTGTCTGGGGTTTGTTCCCGATTTAATATGCCATCTGATTCTGTTCATAATCAACTTCTCAAAGACCTTTCCGACCACTGAAAGGAGGCCGATCGGTCTGTACGATTTGGCTTGTGTGTAGTCTGTTCTGCCTGGTTTTCTGAGAACTACGATTGAGGCCTCCTTCCATGGACTCGGAAAGCTCCCCAAGCTCAGACATTTGTTTACTATATTCTGGAATATTTGTGGTTCGGCGTATATTGCGGCATGGCATATGTCTGCTGTGATTCCGTCGGGTCCAGGGGCCTTTTTGGGATTAAAACTGTTAATTGTGGATTTAATTTCTGCTTCAGTAAAAGGCGGGTCAAGTATTCCCGTTTCTGGTTGTTCAGTGCTTTCTGCCTGTTTTCTTATTTCGAAGTGGGTTATATTCTCAGTTGTGGGGTCGTCAGCCGGGAAAAATGTACTAGCCAGTAACTCTGCAGACTCTTCTGGATTCAGCACTCGTCCATTATTAGCAAGCAATTGATCTTCCTTCTTTTTGATAGAGCACTTAATTACGCGATATATGCCATCCCATAGACTTTCCCTATCTTGCTTGGTACAGAACTGTTTCCAACTATCTGTTTGTGCGTTGTTGGCTGCATCTTCATAAGTTTTCTTTGCTTTCAGGTACTCGTCTACGACATGGCATCTTCGGGAGGGAGCTGCGTTCCGGATTCTTCGCTTCTTCGTGACCATGGCCTTCTTCAACTGTTCCAGATCGTCGGTCCACCAAGGTAAGTTTCTTAAATTTTTATTTGTTTTTATTGCAGGTATACTACTGTTACAAGATTCTTTAATGCTTTCTATGTATTGTTTAACTATGTTTTCTATATCTATTTTTTGTTGTATTAATTGAATATTGTTTTGTGTTATACCTTTAGTGATTAGATTAGCTTTAAAAGTCTCCGTGAATCTACTCCAGTTGGCCTTCCGCGTGTTATAGATGCGTGTTGAGGTGCTGTGCCTTCCTTCTGAGGGTTTGATTAGGTCAATTTTATATGTGAGCGTGTTGTGGTCAGAGCTGGTTACAGATTTGTCAACACGCCAGTCCAGCACTTTACCCAGGAGACCCGCTGAGCATGTGGTTATATCTACATGGCTTGTAAGATTTCGTCCTCCTCTGATTGTGTCGAATGTTGGTTCAGTGCCTTCGTTCAGGATATGCATGTCCGCCTCATCAAGGAAACTTCTCAGTGATTCCCCTCGATCGTCTTCCTCAACACTGCCCCACCACGTACTCCACGCATTAACATCTCCCCCTACGATGATTTTGTCAGTTTGCATCTCGTCCAGAACTCGCTTTAGGTGTATTAAGTAAGGCTCCAGTGTCAAGTTGCTCTCAAAGTACACGGATACTACTCCGAGTGACCAATTACTAGTTTTAAGAGTAACGGGAACAATGTTTTCCGTAGTTATTGTAGGATCGCTCAGTACATCGAGGTCATTGTCGTAAATAATAATTGCAGACTTAACAGGTTTAGTTCTTCCCGATGTGCACTGAACGACCCTTGTACCCGTGTACTGTTTCAGCTCACCGGTGGAACCAATATATGGTTCTTGGACGAGAGCAAAGCTGACTTTTTGCTTGACTGCTTCCTCGTGAAGCTCCTGTGTGGCGAGTCTTTTACGTTGCAGATTGGCTTGTAATACTTTAAATGCCCGTGGGAGAACTTTAGCAATACGCTATTGTCGATCTTGCTAAGTTATCCCACTTCTTGCGTATTGGGCACTCCTCAGCGAACGCATTGTGGCTAGTGGTCCTGCTCTTGGCCAGCACACAGTTTCGGCAACGTGGTAACTGATCCTCCTGTCTAGATGGGCAGTCTGTGCGCAGGTGGGTTTCGCCACAGTGGCTGCAGAGGGGGGTGGTCTCCTTGCAGTATTTTCTGCTGTGGCCGTATCCCAAACATGTTGAGCATTGCACGAGAGGCGATTGGTCGGATACGCTCACTCTCTGCAGATCCACATGTATTTTCTCTGCTGCAATAAGCCTTCTCCACACCCCAGGGGAAACCTGTAGTACGACATGGCTCATGTGAGGATTCCTTGTCCTGCGGCGGTACTTGACGGCAACTCGTAGGTCTTCTGCAGCAACATCCTTAAGTAAGTGAGCATTTTGCTCCTTGACTGCCGTCACGACGTCCTCATCAGTGTTGTAAGCCATGACTTCCTTCAGTATGACCAGTGGGTCCTTGTTCTTAACGTCCTCAACCAGTAGCGAATTTCCGGACGCCTGTATTTTAGCTTTAACTCTGTTTAGCTCGTCCTTAGTCCCAAATCCGATAATTACCTTCTGATCTTTTGCCTTTCTTAACCGTGCCACTCTCACCCCCTCCGTCTTGGCGTTAACGGCAGTCCGAATCCTGTTTATGACTTCATCACTGGTATCCTTAGTGTCCGATGAAGATACGACCATCGAGTGTAAGGAAGGTTTTGGTGTTCCTCGACGGGCTGCCATTTCAGCAAAAGACGGCCCTCCGACAACAAACTGAGAAGGCGCCTGTTTGAGCTGGTCGGAGAGTGCTACAGTGTGGCGTTTGCACTCCTCCATCGCCTCTGTGTGCGAACGAAGGTTGGCAACGAGCTCCTTCATAAGCTTGTCGGAAGGTGAAGACCTAGATGCTTCAGGAGGCGCTCCATTACTCGGAGTATTAGAAAGAGCAAGCTCGGCTAGTTGCTCACTATGCCTTTTCTCTATGTCCAAAAGGTCTTCTTTGAGTTGCAACTTGAGCTTACCAAGCTCTAGCTGCAGGGTTTGTCGGGACTCAGAGAGGTTGACCACTAGGTTATAAAGCCCATTAAGGCTGTTGGTCACCGTTTCCTTGATGGAGGTCTTAAGATTACCCGACAATAGCAGCTGGCTCTTGGCCTCTTGGAGGAGTCTGTTTGCGGTGTTAGTGACATTCTCCTCCGAGTTTAATAGCTCACCTAGATTACCAGGAGCAACGACTTGGCTCATGGACATGGTGACAAGGTACTGGAACTGTATTTAGAGGAAAAGAATAACAAGAATATGCAGAAATTGTGATATATTTATATTTATAATTGATCTGAGAATGATGAAATTAGTTAATGTTAATTAGTAATTAAGTCACTAAAATTAGCTCAAAATGTAGCATTAACAACTAGGAAACTAACTGATAACTATAAGTACAAGAAAACTATACTATATGATGGAATAAAATATTGTAATTATTTTGTTGAAGAAATGTGAATTTACGAAAATTTCAATTGTTTGAAAGCTCCAAATAAAATATAACAAAAAATTTAGTGTCAGAAACTACATAAGATATTTGAAGTATACTATATAAATGAATTTTAGGAAACAGTAGCAATTCGAAATGTGTAATAGGAACTGAAACACTAAATTTTGAAACTGAGACTAATTTTACAAGGTTTTGAAAACAGTTTATTGACGATAACTCAAAAACTTCTGAAGCTAGGTGCGATTACTATATACCATTAAATAGCTCTTGGGTTAGGTTAGGTTAGGTTAGGTTAGGTTAGGTTAGGTTAGGTTAGGTTAGGTTAGGTTAGGTTAGGTTAGGTTAGGTTAGGTTAGGTTAGGTTAGGTTAGGTTAGGTTAGGTTAGGTTAGGTTAGGTTAGGTTAGGTTAGGTTAGGTTAGGTTAGGTTAGGTTAGGTTAGGTTAGGTTAGGTTAGGTTAGGTTAGGTTAGGTTAGGTTAGGTTAGGTTAGGTTAGGTTAGGTTAGGTTAGGTTAGGTTAGGTTAGGTTAGGTTAGGTTAGGTTAGGTTAGGTTAGGTTAGGTTAGGTTAGGTTAGGTTAGGTTAGGTTAGGTTAGGTTAGGTTAGGTTAGGTTAGGTTAGGTTAGGTTAGGTTAGGTTAGGTTAGGTTAGGTTAGGTTAGGTTAGGTTAGGTTAGGTTAGGTTAGGTTAGGTTAGGTTAGGTTAGGTTAGGTTAGGTTAGGTTAGGTTAGGTTAGGTTAGGTTAGGTTAGGTTAGGTTAGGTTAGGTTAGGTTAGGTTAGGTTAGGTTAGGTTAGGTTAGGTTAGGTTAGGTTAGGTTAGGTTAGGTTAGGTTAGGTTAGGTTAGGTTAGGTTAGGTTAGGTTAGGTTAGGTTAGGTTAGGTTAGGTTAGGTTAGGTTAGGTTAGGTTAGGTTAGGTTAGGTTAGGTTAGGTTAGGTTAGGTTAGGTTAGGTTAGGTTAGGTTAGGTTAGGTTAGGTTAGGTTAGGTTAGGTTAGGTTAGGTTAGGTTAGGTTAGGTTAGGTTAGGTTAGGTTAGGTTAGGTTAGGTTAGGTTAGGTTAGGTTAGGTTAGGTTAGGTTAGGTTAGGTTAGGTTAGGTTAGGTTAGGTTAGGTTAGGTTAGGTTAGGTTAGGTTAGGTTAGGTTAGGTTAGGTTAGGTTAGGTTAGGTTAGGTTAGGTTAGGTTAGGTTAGGTTAGGTTAGGTTAGGTTAGGTTAGGTTAGGTTAGGTTAGGTTAGGTTAGGTTAGGTTAGGTTAGGTTAGGTTAGGTTAGGTTAGGTTAGGTTAGGTTAGGTTAGGTTAGGTTAGGTTAGGTTAGGTTAGGTTAGGTTAGGTTAGGTTAGGTTAGGTTAGGTTAGGTTAGGTTAGGTTAGGTTAGGTTAGGTTAGGTTAGGTTAGGTTAGGTTAGGTTAGGTTAGGTTAGGTTAGGTTAGGTTAGGTTAGGTTAGGTTAGGTTAGGTTAGGTTAGGTTAGGTTAGGTTAGGTTAGGTTAGGTTAGGTTAGGTTAGGTTAGGTTAGGTTAGGTTAGGTTAGGTTAGGTTAGGTTAGGTTAGGTTAGGTTAGGTTAGGTTAGGTTAGGTTAGGTTAGGTTAGGTTAGGTTAGGTTAGGTTAGGTTAGGTTAGGTTAGGTTAGGTTAGGTTAGGTTAGGTTAGGTTAGGTTAGGTTAGGTTAGGTTAGGTTAGGTTAGGTTAGGTTAGGTTAGGTTAGGTTAGGTTAGGTTAGGTTAGGTTAGGTTAGGTTAGGTTAGGTTAGGTTAGGTTAGGTTAGGTTAGGTTAGGTTAGGTTAGGTTAGGTTAGGTTAGGTTAGGTTAGGTTAGGTTAGGTTAGGTTAGGTTAGGTTAGGTTAGGTTAGGTTAGGTTAGGTTAGGTTAGGTTAGGTTAGGTTAGGTTAGGTTAGGTTAGGTTAGGTTAGGTTAGGTTAGGTTAGGTTAGGTTAGGTTAGGTTAGGTTAGGTTAGGTTAGGTTAGGTTAGGTTAGGTTAGGTTAGGTTAGGTTAGGTTAGGTTAGGTTAGGTTAGGTTAGGTTAGGTTAGGTTAGGTTAGGTTAGGTTAGGTTAGGTTAGGTTAGGTTAGGTTAGGTTAGGTTAGGTTAGGTTAGGTTAGGTTAGGTTAGGTTAGGTTAGGTTAGGTTAGGTTAGGTTAGGTTAGGTTAGGTTAGGTTAGGTTAGGTTAGGTTAGGTTAGGTTAGGTTAGGTTAGGTTAGGTTAGGTTAGGTTAGGTTAGGTTAGGTTAGGTTAGGTTAGGTTAGGTTAGGTTAGGTTAGGTTAGGTTAGGTTAGGTTAGGTTAGGTTAGGTTAGGTTAGGTTAGGTTAGGTTAGGTTAGGTTAGGTTAGGTTAGGTTAGGTTAGGTTAGGTTAGGTTAGGTTAGGTTAGGTTAGGTTAGGTTAGGTTAGGTTAGGTTAGGTTAGGTTAGGTTAGGTTAGGTTAGGTTAGGTTAGGTTAGGTTAGGTTAGGTTAGGTTAGGTTAGGTTAGGTTAGGTTAGGTTAGGTTAGGTTAGGTTAGGTTAGGTTAGGTTAGGTTAGGTTAGGTTAGGTTAGGTTAGGTTAGGTTAGGTTAGGTTAGGTTAGGTTAGGTTAGGTTAGGTTAGGTTAGGTTAGGTTAGGTTAGGTTAGGTTAGGTTAGGTTAGGTTAGGTTAGGTTAGGTTAGGTTAGGTTAGGTTAGGTTAGGTTAGGTTAGGTTAGGTTAGGTTAGGTTAGGTTAGGTTAGGTTAGGTTAGGTTAGGTTAGGTTAGGTTAGGTTAGGTTAGGTTAGGTTAGGTTAGGTTAGGTTAGGTTAGGTTAGGTTAGGTTAGGTTAGGTTAGGTTAGGTTAGGTTAGGTTAGGTTAGGTTAGGTTAGGTTAGGTTAGGTTAGGTTAGGTTAGGTTAGGTTAGGTTAGGTTAGGTTAGGTTAGGTTAGGTTAGGTTAGGTTAGGTTAGGTTAGGTTAGGTTAGGTTAGGTTAGGTTAGGTTAGGTTAGGTTAGGTTAGGTTAGGTTAGGTTAGGTTAGGTTAGGTTAGGTTAGGTTAGGTTAGGTTAGGTTAGGTTAGGTTAGGTTAGGTTAGGTTAGGTTAGGTTAGGTTAGGTTAGGTTAGGTTAGGTTAGGTTAGGTTAGGTTAGGTTAGGTTAGGTTAGGTTAGGTTAGGTTAGGTTAGGTTAGGTTAGGTTAGGTTAGGTTAGGTTAGGTTAGGTTAGGTTAGGTTAGGTTAGGTTAGGTTAGGTTAGGTTAGGTTAGGTTAGGTTAGGTTAGGTTAGGTTAGGTTAGGTTAGGTTAGGTTAGGTTAGGTTAGGTTAGGTTAGGTTAGGTTAGGTTAGGTTAGGTTAGGTTAGGTTAGGTTAGGTTAGGTTAGGTTAGGTTAGGTTAGGTTAGGTTAGGTTAGGTTAGGTTAGGTTAGGTTAGGTTAGGTTAGGTTAGGTTAGGTTAGGTTAGGTTAGGTTAGGTTAGGTTAGGTTAGGTTAGGTTAGGTTAGGTTAGGTTAGGTTAGGTTAGGTTAGGTTAGGTTAGGTTAGGTTAGGTTAGGTTAGGTTAGGTTAGGTTAGGTTAGGTTAGGTTAGGTTAGGTTAGGTTAGGTTAGGTTAGGTTAGGTTAGGTTAGGTTAGGTTAGGTTAGGTTAGGTTAGGTTAGGTTAGGTTAGGTTAGGTTAGGTTAGGTTAGGTTAGGTTAGGTTAGGTTAGGTTAGGTTAGGTTAGGTTAGGTTAGGTTAGGTTAGGTTAGGTTAGGTTAGGTTAGGTTAGGTTAGGTTAGGTTAGGTTAGGTTAGGTTAGGTTAGGTTAGGTTAGGTTAGGTTAGGTTAGGTTAGGTTAGGTTAGGTTAGGTTAGGTTAGGTTAGGTTAGGTTAGGTTAGGTTAGGTTAGGTTAGGTTAGGTTAGGTTAGGTTAGGTTAGGTTAGGTTAGGTTAGGTTAGGTTAGGTTAGGTTAGGTTAGGTTAGGTTAGGTTAGGTTAGGTTAGGTTAGGTTAGGTTAGGTTAGGTTAGGTTAGGTTAGGTTAGGTTAGGTTAGGTTAGGTTAGGTTAGGTTAGGTTAGGTTAGGTTAGGTTAGGTTAGGTTAGGTTAGGTTAGGTTAGGTTAGGTTAGGTTAGGTTAGGTTAGGTTAGGTTAGGTTAGGTTAGGTTAGGTTAGGTTAGGTTAGGTTAGGTTAGGTTAGGTTAGGTTAGGTTAGGTTAGGTTAGGTTAGGTTAGGTTAGGTTAGGTTAGGTTAGGTTAGGTTAGGTTAGGTTAGGTTAGGTTAGGTTAGGTTAGGTTAGGTTAGGTTAGGTTAGGTTAGGTTAGGTTAGGTTAGGTTAGGTTAGGTTAGGTTAGGTTAGGTTAGGTTAGGTTAGGTTAGGTTAGGTTAGGTTAGGTTAGGTTAGGTTAGGTTAGGTTAGGTTAGGTTAGGTTAGGTTAGGTTAGGTTAGGTTAGGTTAGGTTAGGTTAGGTTAGGTTAGGTTAGGTTAGGTTAGGTTAGGTTAGGTTAGGTTAGGTTAGGTTAGGTTAGGTTAGGTTAGGTTAGGTTAGGTTAGGTTAGGTTAGGTTAGGTTAGGTTAGGTTAGGTTAGGTTAGGTTAGGTTAGGTTAGGTTAGGTTAGGTTAGGTTAGGTTAGGTTAGGTTAGGTTAGGTTAGGTTAGGTTAGGTTAGGTTAGGTTAGGTTAGGTTAGGTTAGGTTAGGTTAGGTTAGGTTAGGTTAGGTTAGGTTAGGTTAGGTTAGGTTAGGTTAGGTTAGGTTAGGTTAGGTTAGGTTAGGTTAGGTTAGGTTAGGTTAGGTTAGGTTAGGTTAGGTTAGGTTAGGTTAGGTTAGGTTAGGTTAGGTTAGGTTAGGTTAGGTTAGGTTAGGTTAGGTTAGGTTAGGTTAGGTTAGGTTAGGTTAGGTTAGGTTAGGTTAGGTTAGGTTAGGTTAGGTTAGGTTAGGTTAGGTTAGGTTAGGTTAGGTTAGGTTAGGTTAGGTTAGGTTAGGTTAGGTTAGGTTAGGTTAGGTTAGGTTAGGTTAGGTTAGGTTAGGTTAGGTTAGGTTAGGTTAGGTTAGGTTAGGTTAGGTTAGGTTAGGTTAGGTTAGGTTAGGTTAGGTTAGGTTAGGTTAGGTTAGGTTAGGTTAGGTTAGGTTAGGTTAGGTTAGGTTAGGTTAGGTTAGGTTAGGTTAGGTTAGGTTAGGTTAGGTTAGGTTAGGTTAGGTTAGGTTAGGTTAGGTTAGGTTAGGTTAGGTTAGGTTAGGTTAGGTTAGGTTA